>CP139501.1:1561402-1600395 GCA_021014915.2 Artemisia tridentata subsp. tridentata
ATCAAAGGTGCGTGGTTGTAAAGATGTGTCGATTGGGTCCGCCTTTAACGATGCATTTTATAAAAAGTTTGCTTCAAGACTGTCGGACGCTAGAGATGTTGATATAACTTCCAACGATGTTGGTTCGCGCGTTTGTGATCTTAGAGAAACTTATAACAGTTATTTGGTGAGATTTTATCAAATTTTTGCTGAAAAACTTTCAATATATAATACTTAATTGCAAACGCCGCAGCCAACCACACGTAACAAACCAAACACCACTCATCCACCTTTACGGTCAACATCCCCGAAGCCACCCGTTCGGCTCAAGACCAAACAAGCAACCAATAGCCAAAACAGCCCCAGAATGCCCCGAACGATGGGAAAATCAGGAATATAAACCGTCGTCAGGAAGGGTCCATCAGGAAGGGTCCGTCGGGAAGGGTCCGTCAGGAAGGGTCCATGGGGTACCGTGGCTTGTCGGTTCCGTTGCATCATCGCTTGCTTATATATATCCACGTAGAAGGAACCGGTCGCTCATGTTGCTCGCACAACAAACACCAAACGACTCCGTATCTGGACCATTGATCGAAAGCTCGCGCTTAATCAACGCCACCTAAAGCAACGAGCCCACCATTCAACAAAGACCAAACGACTCCGTAGCTGGGCCATTGATCGAATGCTCAGGCTTAATCAACGCCACCTAAAACATCATCGTCAGATCTACGCAAAGCGATGGATTCAAATCGCTAACGAGGCATGAGAAACAAGTCCGGACACGCACATATATATAAGCAAGACCAGGAAGCAACGGAACCCACAAGCGACGGTACCCATCACGAGCTTGTGAACCAATCAAGCCCGGTTGACAACGATCCAGGAAGATAATCACTCAAAAACCGTCATCGCGGGCTTGAGACTATCAAGAGATTGATAATCTACACCCGGGTTGGAGCCAGCAGACGCAACCAACTTAATGCCGACGCTTTCACCTAACGCTTTCACGATTTGGGGGTCACCGGGTCATCATCGCTTTCTCGTTAGGGTTCAGCGTCGAGGCTTGAATTTCTATCAAGCCCCACCGATGCGTGCAAGACCACACCGATTAGAGGGCGTATTTGCCTTCGACGTAATGCACGGAGCACACAACGGTGGTTCCATAGGCCGACCGGTGCCCGCACATCATTGCCTCCAAATACTACCACCCCCTATATATACTTATTGGACAAAAAGTTAAGTGACAGGAACAGACATTGATTTTTTGAGGAATCATACTTTTTCCCCAAGTCGCTACGACGGGCCGAGATACCATCGGGGCAGGTTTACGTGGGTCTACAACGTGCCTAGGAACCATCGGGGACGGTCTACGACGACCGAGAAACCTTGGTCGAAGGTCTACGACGTCGAGGAACCTTGGTCTCTTCGGGACAGGTCTAACAGTCTTCTAAGTCCAAAAGTCTCTTCACTCTTACCCAGCTTCCAACTAAAACCTGCCGCGGGAAAAGAAACGCGGCTGAGCTACTAGAGCTCAGTGAACAGATATAACGTAACAAGCAGTAGTATAATGTATAATTTACATGGGTAAAAGAGTGTGGAATCATGAATACATGGTATCAAGATGAAAGGTAAGAGTACATGGTATCATAAGGTAAGGTAAAAGGGTACATGGTAAAGGAAGTCAGAAATCCACTACGAGCCCATAACATAGCATGAATCATAATCATAATCATAATCGTAAACATGCAGAGGGGAGACCTCTTAGTATCCTGTGAATATGAGGGGTGTCCTCAATCATGGGTATCCTGTAAATATGAGGGGTGTCCTCAATCATGGGTATCCTGTAAATATGAGGGGTGTCCTCAATCATGGGTTGGAGTAGCTAGCTCCCGGAGTGTGAAAGACGTGTATCGCACACACCATCAGTCACCATGAATAACATAACATAACATGAACATGAACAAATCTAGGATGCATCCATACGCCCCAGGTGGCCATAATCTGCCTCTACGTAAACATAACATGCAGGGACGGGACAAGTCATCACTCTCCTGCCCTAGAGTCATGCCATCGGTGCATCGACTGACATGGACATGAAACCCTCATGCCTAGTGAGTGGCTCGTAGTATCAAACTGAGGGTAAAGGTCAAGTATCATGGATCATGTTTTAGTTTACTTGCATAGGTCAATAATCATGTTTCATAAGTTCATAATCATGGTTCATAATCATGGTTCATAAGCATGGTTCATAAGTAAAGGTTCATAAGCAAAGGTTCATAAGCAAAGGTTCATGAATGAAAGGTTCATAATCATAACAGGTTCAATATCATGATGGTTCAATAATCGAAGTTCATGAATGAAGGGAAACATAGCAATGGTATAGGGAAACCCTAACATGAGTCATAATCAGAGAACGAAGGCCTCTTAATAAAGAAGCAGAATATCTGTACCTTAACCCGCAAGTGAACACAATCATAAACGAAAAGATCGGAAGTAAGCTCCATCTTCAACGAATCTACACGAATTCATGATTTTCTTATTAATAACTTATTTTAAATTGAATTACTCATTTTAGTCGGCTTTCCATTTTTAGTAACTTGCCGTATTTAGAAGGTTTAGTAATTTTCCCGATTTAATAAGTTTTATAAATTAGGCTTACAATGACAATTTAAATAACTTTAGGGTTTAATATGTTTAATATAGTGATTTAGGACTTAATATAACAACTCATAATAGATTAAGGTCCAAAGTGTTAATATAGCAAAATTCAGGGTTTAACATGTAAATTTATCAATCTTTAGGGTTAACAGTGTCAACATAGTTCTCGATTTAGCTTTAAAAGTGGATTTACACGTGAACTTCCCATCTCCTTTGATCACGTAAACTTCTCTTTAGTTGCCATGGACATTATTTAAATCATGTACTTTTCATTCTCAATGTTCACGTAATTTTTATTTAATAGAAATTTTATTGAATTCATGTATTCGTCTTCTACGTAAGAAACTTAACCGAAATCGACTCGCACTATGTTTTAACGAGGCAAAAGTATCATAACATCGCACAAAACAAGCCTTTAAACCACGTTTATACGCATGCTTATCTCATCTTCATATTCCATGATTATTCTTAGGTTCTATTTGATCGCGAGCTACGAAATCATATCTTGTGACACTTATTCGATTCGAGACACAAGACAATAAACAAACACACTCCTGGTAGCATTTCCAGCGAGAAACACGAGGACGAAACCAATGTTACTCTCGTCAAACGACTCCAACTAAATCAGGTTATTAGCGAAGCAAAACTAGGCAAAAGGACATGTGGTGATGCGTTTTTTAAAAAAAATGGTGCGAGGGGGTTTTAACACGGCAGCAACAAGTACAATAAACCCTAATCAAACACAACCTAGGTCGCGACTAAAATTAGTTCATGGCCTCCCACAACACTACACAAAACAGCCCACGCAAAAACAGTTTTCTTTTTAACGAGTCAAGACATTCACAAAAGTCTCACATGAAATCATAGAACTCGTGTAATGAACAGCCCATGGTTTTAAGATTTTACACATCTCATTAATGACCATCACATCAAATATTTAGAGCTTGTTTTAGTGGTATATTTAGGTCGATAAAAGGATGGAAACAAGGACGTCAAACAGGCTTTAAAAAAAAACAGTTCACTTAGGCGCATATGTGTATGATTTGTGTAGTTTTGTTAACGTGACAACCACATAGTACAAACATGATTTAGTTTGGTTACCAATCATGGTTTTAATCTTGTTTAGACATGTGTTATGTCGAATTGAAAAATGAAAACAGAATGGGAACAAAACCTGTGTGACGAATGAGAAAAGAAACCGACTGGCAAAAGGAACTTACGATTTCGAATTACTCCAAGAAGAACTCCACGATCTATACCGCGAACCCTTCTCCTTCTTCTTCTTTCTTGATGGAAAAATAGCGATTATGAATGCTTGGAATTCTTTGTGTGTCATTGAGAGAAAATGGGAGGCAGAGACTATATGCAGCATGAGAGAATGGAGCGTGTAAATGGACGAGTATTTGATGGAAACAAATCTTTACTTTATTAATACAATCTTTATACAAACGTGAGAGTGTTGTATGTTGTGCTTGTTGAGTCGTATGAAGAGAGAATGGTGGGAGGAGGGTCCAATTTACGTTTCTTTTATCCAAAAGTTTAGGGAAAACATGTGAGACATATAAGGTAGGTAATCAATTTGTGTTGAATGGAATTTAAGGATTTCGGTTACAAGAATTAAGAGCTAGCCAAGATTTTGGGAGGACATTAAAGAGAAATTTAGAATATGACTTCTCAAGTAAAACGTGTGATAGGTGTTCTTTTAGGAAGGTTATTATTTGTGTACACATTTAATTATTTAGTTTTAGACTTAGGTAAATCTAATTTCGTTCTAATTATTACATAACATAAAGTATAAGTTAAATTGTATTAACACAAAGTCAACGTAAAAATTCAAAATTATACGTAATTTTAGGTTTTTGAATTTGAGGGTTTTACAACTCTTCCCCGCTAAAAGAAAATTTTCGTCCTCGAAAATTGAAGTCGCAAGGTTAAACGGAGTCGTAGTAACTCGTAAAAGATCATCACAACCATTCTCATGCCCGAGGAGGTTCTTCCAAAAGATCTTCAGACCAATTAGTTTCTCATGACTCAAATCAAAACGAGGTGGTTTCACATTTCTTAGAAGGAGACAAAATAAGTTGATTTCTGATCAAAAGGTCCACGCAACATAGAATGGACGATAGGTGAATTTTCAGGAAGCTCATTTGGAATACGAACAAGATTTCAAACCAAATTGACTGTGTCGACAGTAGAGAGCTCTACACAGAGTTTTCAAGATATATGACTGCGGTCAACAGAATGCAGAACGAGAGTCCAACTCATCCAGATATCTAATTAACGAAAGTAAAGTATACGCTTAGGTAGAAAGAACCTTAAGTCTCACTAATCACGAATAATCTAACGGAGATCAAATTCTAAACTTCTTAGGTACTCCCCAAGATATCCTATGCCCACAACAAGTGCACGTTATATGATGTAAGTATTATCACGTTGGCCAGACGTCATAATACTGGCATCATATAAATATGCCCTCATGATGATCATACTTTATCTCAAGTCGTAATCAAAACCACCTATCTTAGTCCACCTAGTACTTCTACAGTCTCGAGGTTAACAAGATCGAATGCCATAGTCAAGAGGGAAAAACAAAACTATTCGCAAAAGTATCAAAATCCCAAATTGCCTAGCAAAAGAGAGGCACGCCGTTACAAGCATCATATCTTCCACAATTCGCCAAAATCTCTCAAAACAAAGCCATCACCAAATATACGAAAAATAAACACGGAACTGAAATGCTTCTAGAGAACTTAAATCATAAGAGGATCTAATTACTATAAACGAAACTTAAGAGGGTCAACGAAACTAGAAGTTAGTTGCCAAGAACTTCGGCCTTCATAGAATCAATTCTTCCAAACATAAAGGGACTGTTTCAAAAATCCGTTCATCCAACACGTCCAATCTCTTTAAGTCCGGTTAATCTGTCTTCTTCTGTCCATCAATCGGAAAGTGAAACCAAAATCTGGAACTTGTGTCTAATTCGCCGAGCCTCCTGCAGTTCTTCTTGGAATGTGATGGAGTAATGTGAATTCCTGGCATGCTCTTCATCATTCAGTCTGCTTCCGCTCTTAATTCATCTTAGTACAACCAAGATGAATAGGGAAGTGAGACTGTACGTCTCCATCAGCTCCGGGTTCGCCGTCTTGACTGGGTTGTCTTCTTCTGCATCGTCAACACTTCTGCCTTACAAGGATCGTCTTCACTCTTCAGGGTAGCCGCCGTTGTTGCCAACTCCAAGTCGGGCTGTGAAGTAACTCTTCTGACGTGCTTCTAGTTGTCCTGGTGCATACGAAAAACCTTCTGTGCTGCAAGGGAGTACCACCGAGTCTCTTCCTAATTTATCCCAAACTTGTTTCGCCCGAGGTAAGGAAACTAACTTCTATTTCAACTTTTCCCAAACTCCATTCTAAATCAAACTAAGCTGCTTCTCTCTGTTCACGAAATTTCTCAATGGTATCATAAGTTGCAAACATAACATCTTCCAGAATTCTTCTGCAAGGCTCAAAAGTTTTCAGTTCTCCATTCTGTTATAGGTCTTGACTACTTGGTGATAGTTTCCAAAACTTGCGGTACTAAAGAGATATCCTCGATTAAGAGCGTCGTTGCCTCTACAAACATCAATCTCCCAGAATGTACAAATGATCGTCAAATTCTAACAAGGTGCAAAAATGATTTTCATACTCTTCCTCGTCTCCGAATGTACTATTAAGTCATACAATGACCATTTGCCCAAGTACTCACGAGAAAAACATTATTTATCAAATTCACAAAACAGTCAGAGCTTTAGCTAATACTATTAGCGTCACTAACTGCCATAGCAGTTGCTACGAATACGGAAGGCGATTTCAGAACTACTCTCAATTCATACTTCCATCAGAAGGAAACTTCGCGCTTAGAAATTGAACAGATGCACAGTCGTTTCAGGGTGGAGAAATAATGGTTCCTAATAGCAATACGGTTCAGCTTCCAGTGATCAGTACATAATCTTGTCCTCATCTTTCTTCATCGCGAACGAAACTAAAACACGCCCAGAAAATACACTTAGGTAAACTCCCTTCCTGGTCTTCGGTTGTTGCTCTTCTCGGTCCTCCGATCAACTGGTATAGTATGATCCCGGACACATATGAAAGACACCTTCGCTTGGTGACTAGACAATCTCTCGGTATCAAATCAAATCCTACTTCACGCTCCGATGGAAAATTTTGGTGGTTCAAACAGGAATCAAGATTCAGAAAACTCAGGGTGCCAAATAAGGTTCATTTATTGGTGTACGAAATGGGTTCTAGGAAAACTTCATAACCGCGAAAGTAACACACGAGTCTCCAGAGTAATAGCGATACCAGTGGGTCTAACGACCGGTAATCATGGTAGGGAGTTCAAAATTGTTGCAACCGTTAAAGGTGGGACATAGAAGGGAAATTGTCAATATTTGAATGCTCATTCAACCAATTCCTTGTCAGAGTAAAATCAAAGTTAATTATCCAAGAAAGATGGATCACCAATCAAATCATTCAAAAGTGGGGGGAACCATTCTTATACTCGTGGTTACACACCACAGGACTTCTCATAGGGACAGAGATAGGTGAAACGAAATCAAATAGTGTCGTAAGGTTCATAGATACTTATCAAAAGCAAGAGACAAATAACAAAACATATCCAGTACGTCATCGCCATGGAGGTTCTCGGAATGCCTGAAGAGGCGTCAAAGTGATTAACAAAAGAATCAGAGTGAAATGCGGGTCTTTATCAAAATGATTATCAAAAGGGATCTGAAGATAAGGATCAATTAGTGTCAGGCCATTATTATGAAATTATCAATGCCTTCAAGATTTAATCAGGTTCAAAACTTAGGTGGTGCAAAGCATAAGCTTTCACTTTCCAAAAGCGGTATCAACAGGATCTAACCAAAAGCAAGGCACGAATCAGAGTGATGCGGAAGCAAATGATACTCACATATATGTCTTAGTCTACCCATTCCTCACTGGTTAAATTTAGGTTCCTATAGGGAGATCCTAAAGTAAATCTTACATGTTATCTTATGAGCGCTTACAGGGAAACTTAGTGGTCCTAACTTATACAGGTCAAGGGTAATTGTATTAGGAATCGCAGCCTGTCGCTCTGATACCATAATTGTAACACCCCAACCCGACAAGGGTAAAGATGTCACGCAAATGGTTTCATATCAGATATAACAAAGCATACATTCAAAAGTAATACAAAGATTCTCAAAGGTTACAGAAGAAATACTGAAATTACAAGGTTACAAAAGCGAATACAAATTCTAACAATGTAGTAACTTCCAATCGTCTCTAGGCCAAAAATAATTATCAAGTCTTCTAAGTCCAAAAGTCTCTTCACTCTTACCCAGCTTCCAACTAAAACCTGCCGCGGGAAAAGAAACGCGGCTGAGCTACTAGAGCTCAGTGAACAGATATAACGTAACAAGCAGTAGTATAATGTATAATTTACATGAGTAAAAGAGTGTGGAAGCATGAATACATGGTATCAAGATGAAAGGTAAGAGTACATGGTATCATAAGGTAAGGTAAAAGGGTACATGGTAAAGGAAGTCAGAAATCCACTACGAGCCCATAACATAACATGAATCATAATCATAATCAGAATCGTAAACATGCAGAGGGGAGACCTCTTAGTATCCTGTGAATATGAGGGGTGTCCTCAATCATGGGTATCCTGTAAATATGAGGGGTGTCCTCAATCATGGGTATCCTATAAATATGAGGGGTGTCCTCAATCATGGGTTGGAGTAGCTAGCTCCCGGAGTGTGAAAGACGTGTATCGCACACACCATCAGTCACCATGAATAACATAACATAACATGAACATGAACAAATCTAGGATGCATCCATACGCCCCAGGTGGCCATAATCTGCCTCTATGTAAACATAACATGCAGGGACGGGACAGGTCATCACTCTCCTGCCCTAGAGTCATGCCATCGGTGCATCGACTGACATGGACATGAAACCCTCATGCCTAGTGAGTGGCTCGTAGTATCAAACTGAGGGTAAAGGTCAAGTATCATGGATCATGTTTTAGTTTACTTGCATAGGTCAATAATCATGTTTCATAAGTTCATAATCATGGTTCATAATCATGGTTCATAAGCATGGTTCATAAGTAAAGGTTCATAAGCAAAGGTTCATAAGCAAAGGTTCATGAATGAAAGGTTCATAATCATAACAGGTTCAATATCATGATGGTTTAATAATCGAAGTTCATGAATGAAGGGAAACATAGCAATGGTATAGGGAAACCCTAACATGAGTCATAATCAGAGAACGAAGGCCTCTTAATAAAGAAGCAGAATATCTGTACCTTAACCCGCAAGTGAACACAATCAGAAACGAAAAGATCAGAAGTAAGCTCCATCTTCAACGAATCTACACGAATTCATGATTTTCTTATTAATAACTTATTTTAAATTGAATTACTCATTTTAGTCGGCTTTCCATTTTTAGTAACTTGCCGTATTTAGAAGGTTTAGTAATTTTCCCGATTTAATAAGTTTTATAAATTAGGCTTACAATGACAATTTAAATAACTTTAGGGTTTAATATGTTTAATATAGTGATTTAGGACTTAATATAACAACTCATAATAGATTAAGGTCCAAAGTGTTAATATAGCAAAATTCAGGGTTTAACATGTAAATTTATCAGTCTTTAGGGTTAACAGTGTCAACATAGTTCTCGATTTAGCTTTAAAAGTGGATTTACACGTGAACTTCCCATCTCCTTTGATCACGTAAACTTCTCTTTAGTTGCCATGGACATTATTTAAATCATGTACTTTTCATTCTCAATGTTCACGTAATTTTTATTTAATAGAAATTTTATTGAATTCATGTATTCGTCTTCTACGTAAGAAACTTAACCGAAATCGACTCGCACTATGTTTTAACGAGGCAAAAGTATCATAACATCGCACAAAACAATCCTTTAAACCACGTTTATACGCATGCTTATCTCATCTTCATATTCCATGATTATTCTTAGGTTCTATTTGATCGCGAGCTACGAAATCATATCTTGTGACACTTATTCGATTCGTGACACAAGACAATAAACAAACACACTCCTGGTAGCATTTCCAGCGAGAAACACGAGGACGAAACCAATGTTACTCTCGTCAAACGACTCCAACTAAATCAGGTTATTAGCGAAGCAAAACTAGGCAAAAGGACATGTGGTGATGCGTTTTTAAAAAAAATGGTGCGAGGGGGTTTTAACACGGCAGCAACAAGTACAATAAACCCTAATCAAACACAAGCTAGGTCGCGACTAAAATCAGTTCATGGCCTCCCACAACACTACACAAAACAGCCCACGCAAAAACAGTTTTCTTTTTAACGAGTCAAGACATTCACAAAAGCCTCACATGAAATCATAGAACTCGTGTAATGAACAGCCCATGGTTTTAAGATTTTACACATCTTATTAATGACCATCACATCAAATATTTAGATCTTGTTTTAGTGGTATATTTAGGTCGATAAAAGGATGGAAACAAGGACGTCAACCAGGCTTTAAAAAAAAAACAGTTCACTTAGGCGCATATGTGTATGATTTGTGTAGTTTTGTTAACGTGACAACCACATAGTACAAACATGATTTAGTTTGGTTACCAAGCATGGTTTTAATCTTGTTTAGACATGTGTTATGTCAAATTGAAAAACGAAAACAGAATGGGAACAAAACCTGTGTGACGAATGAGAAAAGAAACCGACTGGCAAAAGGAACTTACGATTTCGAATTACTCCAAGAAGAACTCCACGATCTATACCGCGAACCCTTCTCCTTCTTCTTCTTTCTTGATGGAAAAATAGCGATTATGAATGCTTGGAATTCTTTGTGTGTCATTGAGAGAAAATGGGAGGCAGATACTATATGCAGCATGAGAGAATGGAGCGTGTAAATGGAAGAGTATTTGATGGAAACAAATCTTTACTTTATTAATACAATCTTTATACAAATGTGAGAGTGTTGTATGTTGTGCTTGGTGAGTCGTATGAAGAGAGAATGGTGGGAGGAGGGTCCAATTTACGTTTCTTTTATCCAAAAGTTTAGGGAAAACGTGTGAGACATATAAGGTAGGTAATCAATTTGTGTTGAATGGAATTTAAGGATTTCGGTTACAAGAATTAAGAGCTAGCCAAGATTTTGGGAGGACATTAAAGAGAAATTTAGAATATGACTTCTCAAGTAAAACGTGTGATAGGTGTTCTTTTAGGAAGGTTATTATTTGTGTACACATTTAATTATTTAGTTTTAGACTTAGGTAAATCTAATTTCGTTCTAATTATTACATAACATAAAGTATAAGTTAAATTGTATTAACACAAAGCCAACGTAAAAATTCAAAATTATACGTAATTTTAGGTTTCTGAATTTGAGGGTTTTACATAGACCTTCGATCAATGTTTCTAGGCTCGACGTAAACCTGCCCCGACGGTTCCTAGGCCATCGTAGCGACCTGAATGAAAAAGTATGATTCCTCAGAAAATCAATGTCTGTTCCTGTCACTTAAGTTTTTGTCCAATAAGTATATATAGGGGGTACCCTGGTGACTCGTTTGCCTTGGTGCCCGAGAAGGGGGAGGGCAGCCTAGACGCTACGAGGTTACTAGAGCGACCTCGGAAACGACCAATATTCGTCGACCCGACGTAGACCGACCATGGCTCCTCCGAGGCGGCCCTTGAAGCGACCAACGTCCCATGACCCGACGTAGACCTGTCCCGAAGCGACTAAGGTTCCTCGACGTCGTAGACCTTCGACCAAGGTTTCTCGGCCGTCGTAGACCTTCCCCGATGGTTCCTACGCACGTCGTAGACCGACGAAGGCTGCCCCGATGCGACCAAGGTTCCTCGGCTCGTCGTAGACCTTCGACCAAGGTTTCTCGGACCGACGTAAACCTGCCCCGATGGTATCTCGGCCCGTCGTGGCGACTTGGGGAAAAAGTATGATTCCTCAAAAAATCAATGTCTGTTCTTGTCACTTTAAAGTTCCTCGACGTCGTAGACCAACTTTCCTAGGCCGACGTAAACATGCCCCGACGGTTCCTAGGCCGACGTAGAACGACGAGGCCTGTTACGAAGCGACCAAGGTTCCTATACGTCGTCAAGTAAATCCGTGAACGCCATCGGATAGATCTCGAAAAAATATGAAACTTCAAAAAAAAAATCACGTCAATCCGACGCCCGAGTCAAAAGTTATGCCACTTTAAAGTTCCTCCGAAGCGGCCCTTGAAGCGACCAACGTCCCACGACCCGACGTAGACCTGTCCCGAAGCGACCAAGGTTCCTCGACGTCGTAGACCTTCGACCAAGGTTTCTCGGCCGTCGTAGACCTTCCCCGATGGTTCCTAGGCACGTCGTAGACCGACGAAGGCTGCCCCGATGCGACCAAGGTTCCTCGGCTCGTCGTAGACCTTCGACCAAGGTTTCTCGGACCGACGTAAACCTGCCCCGATGGTATCTCGGCCCGTCGTGGCGACTTGGGGAAAAAGTATGATTCCTCAAAAAATCAATGTCTGTTCTTGTCACTTTAAAGTTCCTCGACGTCGTAGACCAACTTTCCTAGGCCGACGTAAACATGCCCCGACGGTTCCTAGGCCGACGTAGAACGACGAGGCCTGTTACGAAGCGACCAAGGTTCCTATACGTCGTCAAGTAAATCCGTGAAAGCCATCGGATAGATCTCGAAAAAATATGAAACTTCAAAAAAAAATCACGTCAATCCGACGCCCGAGTCAAAAAGTTATGCCACTTTAAAGTTCCTCGACGTCGTAGACCAACTTTCCTAGGCCGACGTAAACATGCCCCGACGGTTCCTAGGCCGACGTAGAACGACGAGGCCTGTTACGAAGCGACCAAGGTTCCTATACGTCGTCAAGTAAATCCGTGAACGCCATCGGATAGATCTCGAAAAAATATGAAACTTCAAAAAAAATCACGTCAATCCGACGCCCGAGTCAAAAGTTATGCCACTTTAAAGGTTCCTCGACGTCGTAGACCAACTTCCCTAGGCCGACGTAAACCTCCCCGACGGTTCCTAGGCCGACGTAGAACGACGAGGCCTGTTACTAAGCGACCAAGGTTCCTCGGCCATCGTAGACCTTCGATCAATGTTCCTAGGCTCGACGTAAACCTGCCCCGACGGTTCCTAGGCCGTCGTAGCGACCTGAGTGAAAAAATATGATTTTTCAGAAAATCAATGTCTGTTCCTGTCACTTAAGTTTTTGTCCAATAAGTATATATAGGGGGTACCATGGTGACTAGTTTACCTTGGTGCCCGAGAAGGTGGAGGGCAGCCTAGACGCTACGAGGTTACTAGAGCGACCTCGGAAGCGACCAATATTCGTCGACCCGACGTAGACCGACCATGGCTCCTCCGAAGCGGCCCTTGAAGCGACCAACGTCCCATGACCCGACATAGACCTGTCCCGAAGCGACCAAGGTTCCTCGACGTCGTAGACCTTCGACCAAGGTTTCTCGGCCATCGTAGACCTTCCCCGATGGTTCCTAGGCACGTCGTAGACCCACGAAGGCTGCCCCGAAGCGACCAAGGTTCCTCGGCTCGTCGTAGACCTTCGACCAAGGTTTCTCGGACCGACGTAAACTTGCCCCGATGGTATCTCGGCCCGTCGTAGCGACTTGGGGAAAAAGTATGATTCCTCAAAAAATCAATGTCTGTTCCTGTCACTTAAGTTTTTGTCCAATAAGTATAGTTTTTGTCCAATAAGTATATATAGGGGGTGGTAGTATTTGGAGGCAATGATGTGCGGGCACCGGTCGGCCTATGGAACCACCGTTGTGTGCTCCGTGCATTACGTCGAAGGCAAATACGCCCTCTAATCGGTGTGGTCTTGCACGCATCGGTGGGGCTTGATAGAAATTCAAGCCTTGACGCTGAACCCTAACGAGAAAGCGATGATGACCCGGTGACCCTCAAATCGTGAAAGCGTTATGCGAAAGCGTCGGCATTAAGTTGGTTGCGTCTGCTCACTCCAACCCGGGTGTTGATTATCAATCTCTTGATAGTCTCAAGCCCGCGATGACGATTTTGGAGTGATTATCTTCCTGGATCGTTGTCAACCGGGCTTGATTGGTTCACAAGCTCGTGATGGGTACCGTCGCTTGTGGGTTCCGTTGCTGCCTGGTCTTGCTTATATATATGTGCGTGTCCGGACTCGTTTCTCATGCCTCGTTAGCGATTTGAATCCATCGCTTTGCGTAGATCTGACGATGATGTTTTAGGTGGCGTTGATTAAGCCTGAGCATTCGATCAATGGCCCAGCTACGAAGTCGTTTGGTCTTTGTTGAATGGTGGGCTCGTTCCTTTAGGTGGCGTTGATTAAGCGCGAGCTTTCGATCAATGGCCCAGATACGGAGTCGTTTGGTGTTTGTTGTGCGAGCAACATAAGCGACCGGTTCCTTCTACGTGGATATATATAAGCAAGCGATGATGCAACGGAACTGACAAGCCATGGTACCCCATGGACCCTTCCTGACGGACCCTTCCCGACGGACCCTTCCTGATGGACCCTTCCTGACGACGGTTTATATTCCTGATTTTCCCATCGTTCGGGGCATTCTGGGGCTGTTTTGGTTAATGGATGCTTGTTTGGTCTTGAGCCGAACGGGTGGCTTCTAGCCAGGTGGCTTCGGGGATGTTGACCGTAAAGGTGGATGAGTGGTGTTTGGTTTGTTACATGTGGTTGGCTGCGGCGTTTGCAATTAAGTATTATATTTTGATGCTATGTTTTTTTTTTCCTGGTGTTGTGTGTAGATGAATGAAAAAGAATGCCATGAACATGATTTATCGTTACTAAAAAAATTATCGAAGGTGCGTGGTTGTAAAGATGTGTCGATTGGGTCCGCCTTTAACGATGCATTTTATAAAAAGTTTGCTTCAAGACTGTCGGACGCTAGAGGTGTTGATATAACTTCCCACGATGTTGGTTCGCGCGTTTGTGATCTTAGAGAAACTTATAACAGTTATTTGGTGAGGTTTTATCAAATTTTTGCTGAAAAACTTTCAATATATAATACTTAATTGCAAACGCCGCAGCCAACCACACGTAACAAACCAAACACCACTCATCCACCTTTACAGTCAACATCCCCGAAGCCACCTGGCTAGAAGCCACCCGTTCGGCTCAAGACCAAACAAGCAACCATTAGCCAAAACAGCCCCAGAATGCCCCGAACGATGGGAAAATCAGGAATATAAACCGTCGTCAGGAAGGGTCCATCAGGAAGGGTCCGTCGGGAAGGGTCCATGGGGTACCGTGGCTTGTCGGTTCCGTTGCATCATCGCTTGCTTATATATATCCACGTAGAAGGAACCGGTCGCTCATGTTGCTCGCACAACAAACACCAAACGACTCCGAATCTAGGCTATTGATCGAAAGCTCGCGCTTAATCAACGCCACCTAAAGGAACGAGCCCACCATTCAACAAAGACCAAACGACTCCGTAGCTGGGCCATTGATCGAATGCTCAGGCTTAATCAACGCCACCTAAAACATCATCGTCAGATCTACGCAAAGCGATGGATTCAAATCGCTAACGAGGCATGAGAAACAAGTCCGAACACGCACATATATATAAGCAAGACCAGGCAGCAACGGAACCCACAAGCGACGGTACCCATCACGAGCTTGTGAACCAATCAAGCCCGGTTGACAACGATCCAGGAAGATAATCACTCGAAAACCGTCATCGCGGGCTTGAGACCATCAAGAGATTGATAATCTACACCCGGGTTGGAGCCAGCAGACGCAACCAACTTAATGCCGACGCTTTCGCCTAACGCTTTCATGATTTGGGGGTCACCGGGTCATCATCGCTTTCTTGTTAGGGTTCAGCGTCAAGGCTTGAATTTCTATCAAGCCCCACCGATGCGTGCAAGACCACACCGATTAGAGGGCGTATTTGCCTTCGACGTAATGCACGGAGCACACAACAGTGGTTCCATAGGCCGACCGGTGCCCGCACATCATTTCCTCCAAATACTACCACCCCCTATATATACTTATTGGACAAAAAGTTAAGTGACAGGAACAGACATTGATTTTTTGAGGAATCATACTTTTTCCCCAAGTCGCTACGACGGGCCGAGATACCATCGGGGCAGGTTTACGTCGGTCCGAGAAACCTTGGTCGAAGGTCTACGACGAGCCGAGGAACCTTGGTCGCTTCGGGGCAGCCTTCGTCGGTCTACGACGTGCCTAGGAACCATCGGGGAAGGTCTACGACGGCCGAGAAACCTTGGTCGAAGGTCTACGACGTCGAGGAACCTTGGTCGCTTCGGGACAGGTCTACGTCGGGTCGTGGAACGTTGGTCGCTTCAAGGGCCGCTTCGGAGGAACTTTAAAGTGGCATAACTTTTGACTCGGGCGTCGGATTGATGTGATTTTTTTTTTGAAGTTTCATATTTTTTCGAGATCTATCCGATGGTGTTCACGGATTTACTTGACGACGCATAGGAACCTTGGTCGCTTCGTAACAGGCCTCGTCGTTCTACGACGGCCTAGGAACCGTCGGGGCGTGTTTACGTCGGCCTAGGAAAGTTGGTCTACGAAGTCGAGGAACTTTAAAGTGGCATAACTTTTGACTCGGGCGTCGGATTGACGTGATTTTTTTTTGAAGTTTCATATTTTTTCGAGATTTATCCGATGGCGTTCACGGATTTACTTGACGACGTATAGGAACCTTGGTCGCTTCTTAACAGGCCTCGTCGTTCTATCTCGGCCTAGGAACCGTCGGGGCAGGTTTACGTCGGCCTAGGAAAGTTGGTCTACGACGTCGAGGAACATTAAAGTGGCATAACTTTTGACTCGGGCGTCGGATTGGCGTGATTTTTTTTTGAAGTTTCATATTTTTTCGAGATCTATCCGATGGGGTTCACGGATTTACTTGACGACGTATAGGAACCTTGGTTGCTTCGTAACAGGCCTCGTCATTCTACGTCGGCCTAGGAACCGTCGGGGAATGTTTACGTCGGCCTAGGAAAGTTGGTCTACGACGTCGAGGAACCTTTAAAGTGGCATAACTTTTGACTCGGGCGTCAGATTGAGGTGATTTTTTTTGTCGTTTCATATTTTTTTGGTGATCTATCCGATGGAGTTCACAGATTTATCAGATGACTGTTACTTGAGTGTATCAGACGATATTTTGTGTTGTTGATATCAACGAACCACTTTGAGAATGATATATACTTTTGTGAGAAATTATATTTTAGCTTGGCATGATCGACAAGTCTCGGGTTTCGCAACTTTTGGGTTTTATGTGTATTCGCTACGGCGAAACTCGGCGATTAACCATAACTCTCGGGTTTTGCATCAAGACCTTTCCGGATCAGCTGTTTCACCAACGTCGGCCGCGTACCGTCGAGCCAAAGGAACGACGTTTGATGAACTCAAATAAGTACATTTTATTACTATCATTTATCCTATTAATTTGACTTGTTTTATTATATTATGTATGAGGATTGATACTTAATCGTTTACTTTTGTAATTCTCAGGTAAAAACAAGCATTTGGTGAAACTTGGCGATTTTGGACTAATTATGGAGCAAAACATGCAAGAAGTTAAGAGTCTACCGAAATGTACAAGATCAAGACAAATCTGCTCCAGATGCGCCGCATCTTGCTTATTACATACGGCGCATCACTATCAATATTTCACCAGATACGATCCAAGATACAAGAGGACATGCGCCGCATCTATAAATGGAGTTACGCCGCATCTTCTGGCGGTGTATGAATATTCCTGAATATATTAATCTTGGACCCCACGCGAAGTTAAGTCAATGCGCCGCATCTACTTACTAGATGCGCCGCATCTTACCCTCAGACAGAAACTATAAATACCCCAAAGACCAGACGAATTGAGAGTTCCGAAGTTCGACAGAAGACCGAAGTACAGAAACCCTAGGACGAATTCAGTCGAATAGGCAGCACAAGACACACCCAAACGAAGATACAAGAGCTGTAAGAAGGTGCTGCATGTGTTTAATTCATTAAGTAGTTTTGTTTTATTGTGTTAGTAAACTTTAATTCATCAACATTGGTGGCTTGTGTAATGTGACAACGGAAAGATTGCACTCCCTTAAAACTGCTTTCTCATTAATTAAAGTTTATATGTTGATGTCTTTGGTGACTTTTATTAGTGCATTGATAACCTCTGTGTCTAGCTGAGCGTTGATCGGGTCGCCATGCTTCTGCCCTCGCCTATTTATTAGATCGCCTATGCATTCTATCGTCTGTAGAAAAGTAGGAAGAAAGATAAATAGGATAGTCATAAGTAATCATTAAGGGTTTACTCGCCGATAAGATTAGAACCAACGAGAAAGGACTTAATCTCGGTGCGTTGCATCGAACTATACACTTCATATAAAACTAGCAATAAAACAAGTGACAAACTACTTATCTATCAGGACAGTCTTCTTATTGTCTCAAGTATTTATCTGTGTACGTGTGTGTTATTCGCTGATTCGTGCCTATTGGTTTAGTTTATTATTTAATTGCAACCAAATCGTGCCAGTCTCTCAGGCTGAACCCCCTTGCGTTAGATTAGGTTGTATAGCTAACTTAATATATTAAAATACTGATTAGAATAACTAGATAATACGTTCCACTCTTAGTGATCGACACTCTACTTACCATTATATTCATACTGACCGGGTACACTGCTCGTTAAGTGTGTGTGTTATTGATAAGTCGGCTAAATATAAATTTAAAACTTGAGTAGGCATTAATACTGCTAAACCGCAACGACACATCGCACGCATCAAGTTTTTGGCGCCGTTGCCGGGGTGTGAATTGTTATTATCTGTTAATTTGATTAGTATTTTAATTAGGTTTTTATTTTTTTTATCTAACCGCTAATTTTGTTGTGTATTAGATTAATTTGCATTCATTGTACTATTTTGCATAGTTTCTATTTTTGTGTGTTATTTGTTTGCTTTTATTTGTGTTTGTTTTCGTGTGTTTTATTTGTTTTTAATTTTTCGTATTTTCTGCATACTGCTATCGTTGTACCGAGCTAAATCAAACGATACGGCGCATCTGATTTCTCAGATACGGCGTATTGCGTTTAATTTTTATTAAATACAACGCGTTTAATTAATTCGATACGACGCATCTTTTCCCCAAGATACGGCGTATCTGTTTTTGATAAAAAATTTTTTCTAAACGTTAACGCCATACGACGCATCTGCTTTAGCAGATACGGCGTATCTATTATTTTAATTAAAAACAGTTTTCGAATTATTAAACAGATACGGCGTATCGATTTTTATCGATACGGCGCATCTTCTGAATCAAAAATCTTATATTTTGAAACGTAACGAAAATACGGCGCATTAACTTTTGTTAATACGACGCATTTAATTTTAATAAATATCGATTTTTGATAATTAAAATTGATACGGCGCATTCTAATTTCTAAGCGGCGTATCTATTTTCTGAATAAAAGTCTGATTTGATTTTAACGATTATAAGAT
The DNA here is from genome assembly GCA_021014915.2 of Artemisia tridentata subsp. tridentata. Classification (NCBI taxonomy): domain Eukaryota; kingdom Viridiplantae; phylum Streptophyta; class Magnoliopsida; order Asterales; family Asteraceae; genus Artemisia; species Artemisia tridentata. Next base: position 1,580,569 of record CP139501.1, read on the forward strand.
ACGGCGTATCCAACTTTTTGGATACGGCGCATCGTCTGCAGATATCAGCTATTTGTATTCTTATATCCGTTTCTGAATTCATTAATTTCTTTTATAGCGAACAAATCCTACTGATGATTTTACTTGTGATGACAGATTTTGCTATGGAAGATATGTCGAAGAACGGATATCTTGCTATGGAGCTCTTGCTTTCGAACTCATCCATGGAAGTTTATGATAATGTCAACTTCAATGTACTCGAGATTGATACGGATTTATTCTCTTGGGAGACCCCTCTTGAAGCTGCTTTTAAGGAATTCATGCGTTTATGCAACATTGACAAAGGGGTGTTCTCTTATGATGTATTTGTGAGGTACACTGAAGATGAATTGTTGCTCTTATGGCCTATCATTGAATCCAAAGGATTGACTTGGACTACTATCGAAGAAGATGATGGGAAATTCTATCTTGCATACATGGACTCAAGCAACAAAAGCTGTGGCGGAGGCAATACCCAAATCTCTTACATGCCTTATTCCGAACAGTACTGGGGATTAAATGAGAACTATCTGGACGATGAAGGAATTTATGCTTTGGCAGAGTTACTATTTCATGGCAGGTTGGTAAGATTGATGGACCTCTCCCTCAATGATTGGCTTGAACTTAAATATGGTAGTCCGAAATTTGCCCCTGCAAATGAAGTCAAGCGGATTATGACTTCATGGTTGACACGGAGTTTTAGGGAGCAATTTAACGAGTACATGGAGATAAGAAGGAATATGATTGGAAAAGCTTGCTTTGACGTTAACCACGATCCTAACGATGTTAATTTTTCAGAGTGGTTGGCTAGTAAGTTCAATAACCATAAGAGCATGGATCGAGCTACTAAGGATGCATTATGGGTATATTGGATAAGAGGTGAAGACGAAGAAGTAGAAAGCGACTATGGGTCGTCACTTCATGATTCAACAATCAATGAGGGCATTGAAGAACTATTCAGAATAGACATTGACGTGTTCGATTATGAGACACCCTTGTGCAAGCAATTCAAGGAATTTAACTACCTTCTTCAAGTCGACAATGATGTGCTAACTGGAGATCTACCAGGATTTAAGACTTATGATGATTTCAAAAACACCTGGTGCTACGAATGGAATGACCAAGTACCATGGGTTTGGGATAAACCATGGGAATTTGAGCACATTAATCACACCTGTACATGGTTGGCTCTGAAACAGTCAACTTAAATCAACCACGGATGTGGTCAAATAAAGTCAAACTAATCAAGAACACAATGCAATTATCCAAGGAGTATAGTTTTATCCCCGGGTCGTTTAAGTCCCAGCGAGATGCGAAATTGTGTTTGAAAACGGATCGTGATCAAGGGGTTATTGAACAGAAAAGGGATTATGATTTTGATTACACTAATGAGATAAGAAATAGCTTTAACCAGCTATAAACAAGAATGGAAACCAAATTACTTAAGAACGTTTAAACTAAAAGATGTAGTTTAAATTTAAATAAACTAAACGTACGAATGAAAGTGAGATTTAAGAAATAAAAAGCTATGGATATAAAATTTTATATTTTTACAATCCTAATAAGAAAAGAAAATTATTGGAAAAAGAAAATTATTTTATTTGACTTATTATTTAATTATTATTAATTAAAAACTATTTTTTTTAACTATATTAAATAATTTCTAAAAATGAAAAATAAGAAATAAACTAGAAAAATGAATTTACACTTAGATTAAATTAAAATATTATAAAACTTATTTTAAAACTGAAATTATATTTATAACACTTTTTATCTAATTATAATTAATTAATTATTATTTTAAAACACTTTTAACTATTTAAATTCTTAATAATATAAATAATGAAAGAAAATTCTGAAACTTTTTATATAATTATTAAATAAGTAAAAGAGGCTAAGAAATATATAAAATGAATTTACTTAATTAAAATTTAAAAAGATAAATCTATTAAAAGAAGTATCACTTTATTTCTATTTTTGATTTCTTAAGACTAAAAAGATTTTTTATTTTTCCTAGATTACAAATGACAAAAGAAAAATTATGAATAATTGGATTTATATATTCTGATTATTTTCTATTTTTAGATTTAATTACTAATTATAAAAAACTAATTAAAATGATTAAAAATATAAAATAACTTAGGAAAAATCTGAAAAATTTAAGTTAAGTCTAAATTAATATTAGAAGGCTAGGAAAATTAAAATTGGAACTTGTCTAAGGCTGATGGACTGATTTGGGCTAATAAGCAGTTTGCTTATAAGCACAAAATAAGCTAAAAAGCAAATAAAGTTACCAAAAGTTCAGGAACAGGCTAATATGATAAAATAAGCACAAATCAACTAAAAAACACAAATAATAACAAGAGATTAAACAGGATAAGCAATTGACTGCTTTGGATTATAGCACAGAAATCTCAGGAAATAGCCCAACTTGCAGGCAAGATTAAGCACTCAAATAAGTTGCTGAGATGCAATCTTAGGGGGGCAAAAGTAAGGTTACACTACTGGCTAACTAAAAACATGAAAAGCCCCATCAGAATCACTCCAATTGATGTCCAATTGTGGCAAAGATCAGCTGCTAGAAATACTCAGCATACACTGAGTATGCAGACCTTGGTTTTTTGACTTTTGAGATAAAACACAAAAGTTGACTTATTTGAGATTCTACTGATTAATACTGACTATATATGTTGTAATAAGCTAATGTAAACCTAAATTAAGCAATCCTAACAAGATCTAAGGCTATGGTAAAGATTTGAACACTTAAAAGTCCAACAGTGGACTGTCAAATGAAAGCAAATGAGATTTTGACTTTAACACAAAGAACCTATGATTTTTATTGATTGCCTGAACTATTATAAACTAAAGTGAGATACTAGAACCAAGATTCACCACTAAAACATCCTTTATCACAGAATTTAGGCTTAAACCAAACACTCCTATTACTAGACTAAATTGAGCTTTTCAAGGCAAATGGCTTATTATGATTATGAAACTGACTTTTAACCACTTAATATGATATAATGAACCAAAATAAGCACAGAAACACAAGCTTAAACCACAAATACCTAAGATTCTATATTACTCTATTATGGCAGTGAAACTAGAATATTAAAGCACAATGAAAACTAATAAGCAACTACACAATATTAAGTAAGAAAATGACTAAGATATACCTAATAAGCAAAAAGAACCAGAATAAGCAGTTGATAAGCTAAGCTACACTAGTACAAAAATGGGATTTAGTCACACATGCTATTTTTCGAACAGCCACACAGTCGCTTTTTTATGTGACTAAATGTACCAGAATAAAATAAACAGCCACACTTGATCCGACTTGTGTGACCATTTCGGAATTACATCCGAGGCTACAGCCACACATTTGAATATTTTCGTGACTATACGTATCTGGTAATTTTTTTTTTTTGATTTTTTAGTCACTTATAATTTGGGACGTGTGACGGATACAAATAAGGTTGAAACATTAGTCACACTATATATATACATATGTGACAAATATATGTCACGCAATTGAAAAGTGTGACCAAAATCCATATATGGTCACACGAAGTAATTGTGTATGTGGCTAAATCATATGCTCAAGTTTGTCACACATTATTTAAGCGTGACTGCTAGTTTTTGTTGAAAATTTAGCCACATATGAATTTGAAATGTGTGACAACTGAAAAGCAAGTTTGAAGCATAGTCACGATATGCATTTAAAAGTGACAAATATATGTCACACACTTGAGATGTGTGACCAAATGTCATATATGGTCACACTAAACCATAGGCATACATGATTAAGTGTGACCAAAATTCGATACAAATAGTCACGTAAGTTAATATGTGTGTCTAAAGTTAAGTGTGTGTTTGCCTGCCAATTCCTAATGTGTATGGTCACACTTAATTGTAGCACAATCATGTGACTATAGGCTATACAATAGTAACACCATACCACAAATGTGCATCTAAATTATGTTTATATATGGCCACATTATAAGGGTATTATATGTGACCAATACATTGAAAATAGTCACACTGTGAAATATTCATGTGACTAATATGTATAGCAAAATGTGAACTCAGTTATCATTAACCTTGATATTAGTCACATTGAGTGTTTGTGTGACTAAATTCAAGATGTTACATATGGTCACATGAAGTATTTATTTAAGTGTCTAAATCATAGAGTCATATTTTGAGTTCAGACTGTTAGTCATGACTCTTCATTTAATTTGCCCCATTACAATGCTGGGATTTTATAGTCTATCTAGTTTAATGCAGTAGTATGTAAGTATGTTACTTGCCCCTAGCTGGAACCAGATTACTTGACTTTCTAAAGTCAATTTTCAACTTTATAATGAAGTAACATGTTACTAAAGTGCCTGCAAGTGCATATACATGATAAATGGAAACTGCAAATACAATAAATTAAGCTTGACTGCAAGTGGACATATAACAGTGAAAACCGCAAAATTTTTCATTGCCATTGAAAAGCTTGACTTTTTTGAGTCAAAATCCATTACAACAGGCTAAATTACAGGAACAACTATTTAATACTAAAACAGCTATTCATCTAACATTACTAACTTTACAATACCAGCAGTAACCTTGCACTTAGCCTTGAGCAGCAGTCTTAACTTCAACCAGCAGGGTTAACTATTACACTAGCAGTCTTAATGCAGCATGACATGCTTCACTTGGATTTTCGTATAACAATACCTTCAATGTCGGTTCGATAGTAGTCACTTTGTGATTCCTTGCCCAAGTCTTCTTTATATACACGTGGCAATATTTTTTCATTTTGCTCGTGAATGACTGTACTAAACTCCTCATCGACTTCGTCATATGTATCTTTGTAATTCTTGGTAGGTGTTTTAAAGACAATGGACAAATTTTTCTGTACCTGGTCTTTCACATAAAACACTTGTGTTGCTTGTGACGCTAATATGAACGGATCATCCTTGTGGCCGAAAGTATTCAGGTCTACCAACGTATAACCAAGAGGATCATGTTTGACCCCATGAGTTTTGCGATTAGCCCAATCACATTTGAAAAGAGGAATTTGCCTGAAACGGTAATCTAGTACCCATATCTCTTGTAAAACCCCATAATAAGATGTTTTTTTTTATGGTTGCAACTTCTTTTTTGGATATGTGCACATCTACTGACTCAACACTAACCCCACTGTTCTGGTAAACTATGCCATCATTACTTTTCGTACGAAATGTATACCCATTGATGTTATATGCCTCGTATTTCACTACGCTAGCGCGTGGTCCAAATGATATCCACCTCACAGTTTCTGATACACTGTCATTGGATATCGCTAACTCTCTCTCAACCTGAATTTCATTACAAGTATATATATTACCTTTAAATTGCAGGAACAACAAACAAACAATTAAAGAATAGGAGTGTTTGGGATAATGAAATGGTGTGTTGGTCGACCTCTATCTAATGTCATATACAGGAGGGACAATTATGATGATAGCAACAAAAAAACAATTATAAACAACATACAAGTAATTACCTCTTCGAGTAACCACTTAGCAAAAGATTTACTGTGCTCATTCTCCAGCAATGCAAGTTTTTTACCCGGGTTTTTTCCTTTCAAAACTTCCTTGTGTCGCCTGAAACAAATAAATGTCTTTGATTATTATATTTGATAGAACATTTTAAGCAACGAAATCGACATGTGTTAGTAATATATACTTACTCGATATACGGTTGAATTTCATCTGTATTTTGTATTACATACAAATGTGCTTTCTGAAAGGATTCTACGGAAACTTCACTTGGTTTGCCGGCCGACAATGGCTTTCAGTCCTCAACTTCATTGGTTACATGTTTATCAGCTGGGATACCAATAGTTTTCATGGTTTTATGATATTCGCTAAAAAACTCTATTGTTTCTTCCGCGATAGTCTCCTCGGCAATGCATCCCTCTGGTCTATTTCTGTTTCGCACATGTCCTTTAATAACCTTCATACATCTTTCGAAGGGATACATCCACCGAAAGCATATGGGACCACATAATTTTACCTCCCTAGTTAGGTGCACAGTCAAGTGTATCATAATATCAAAAAATGACGGAGGAAAGAACTTCTCGAGTAGGCACAGTGTAACAACAAGTTCTTCTTGCATCTTATCTAGTTCTTGCAAGCTGATTTCTCTCCTACATATAGATTTAAAGAAAAAGCAAAACCTGATTATAGCATATCGTGTGGGCGGGTGCATGACTGAACGTATAGCAATGGGTAAAAACTCTTGCATTAGCATGTGATAGTCATGCGATTTAAGGCCAATGAGCTTCCTATCATTTAGGCTGACCAAACTAGAGAAATTTGAACAATAGCCTTGTGGTACCCTGATGTTGCTTAACATTTCACAAAAGATGTCTTTTTCAGCATTCGTTAATGTGTAACCTGCTGGAGGTAGTGTTGTTTTGTCTGCTTCTTGCCTAGCAAACAACTCTTCTTTTATCCCCAACTCTTCCAGATCCAGTCGAGCATTCATTCCATCTTTTGTCTTTCCAGGAACATTCAGCAAAGTTCCGAGTAGACTCTCACCAACATTCTTTTCTACATGCATGAAGTCAATACAATGCGGAACAGAATGATGCCTCCAATACCTTAGCTTTCGATACCAAATGTTGAATTTCTTCCAATATGCTTCATTTGCTTGGCTTGAACTACCCTCTTCTTCTGTTGTTTTCCTTTTCTGCTTTTTAATCTTCCCACCTCTGCCTCTGGTATCTTGATCTTGGTTTTTCGAGGTTTTTCCTTTTCCCCACTTATTTTCAATATGTTGTACCTCGTTGTATATTTGTTCCCCGGTCAATGGATTTGGAGCATGACGTGGTTCTTCTTGTCCATTAAACGCCTTCCTTTGCGTTCTGAACGGATGGTTGTATGGTAGATATCGTCTGTGTCCAGCATAACTTTGCTTGGATGAGGCGGAAAGTCTAACACAGTGTGTATCTTTCCCACATACTACACAACCTTTGAATCCACTGTATGGGCAGCCACATAATGTACCAAGTGCAGGGTAATCATTTATCGTCCATAACACAACGGCGCGCAGATTAAAGTTTTCTTTTTTAGAAGCATCGTATGTATCAACCCCTTCCTCGAATAAGGTTTGCAGATCATCAACCAACGGTTCTAAAAATACATCGATATCATTTCCCGGGTATCCCGATATCAATACCGAAAGCATGATAAACTTTCTTTTCATACACAACCATGGAGGAAGATTGTATATGACAGATAAAACTGGCCATACACTGTGATGCCTATTTCCTGAGTTGACGTCAACCCCATCAGCCGATATTCCTAGCCGTAGATTTCTCGGATCTTCAGCAATTTCGGGGAATTTTTCATCTATGGTACGCCATGCCTGTGAATCTGCGGGGTGACGTAAAACACCATCTGTTATCCTCCTTGTTGCGTGCCATGTTAGATCTTCTGAAATACTTTCTAACTTAAAGAGGCGTTGCAGTCTTGGTATAATTGGAAAGTACCACATTACCTTTGCCGGAATGTTTTCGTACACTTTATGTGTCTTACTATCCACCTTCCATCTTGATGTCCCACAAGTTGGACAAACAGTCAACTCCTTGTTAACCTTCCAGTAAAGAATGCAGTTGTTGCTACATACATGTATCTTTTTGTATCCTGATCCCATCATTCTCACTAGTTTTTTTGCCTCATAAGTTTTTTCAACCATTTCGTTACCAGCAGGTAGCATCTTTTTCAACAATCCTAGTAATTCAGTAAAGAACTTATCAGAAGCTCCATACTTACCCTTCAAGTTGAGTAGTTTAACTATTGCGGACAACTTTGTGAAGTCAGGACATCCTTCGTAAAGTGGCTTCTCCGCGTCTAATAATAGTTGTTGAAACTTGGCAAGGTTATCCTCATCAAAACATTCTTTTGCACCATTAACCATGTTCACTGTTGCTGGGCCATCTGTTGGAATTTCTGGAACAAAATCCATGTCGAAATCCGTGTCGTCAACAAACTCCTCTGTTGTAGCATTAACAGGTATTTGGGCAGTTGTTGCTTGCTCATCATTTTCTCCATGTTTATCCCATTTTGTGTAGCTTTGATTAATCCCGTGGCAGAATAAATGGAACTGCACATCCTCCACTTTATGCTCTATGCGGTTTAAACATGAGATACACGGACATGGCATCTTAAGCTGTTGTTTATTACCTCGTGGGTCGATGTTCATCATCTTCTGCAAGTTGTGTTCTGCATACTTAATAAACGCGTGTACTCCAGCAATATATTGTTTCTTGGTCCTACTAGTTTTCATCCAAGACTTGTCCATGCTATTGTTGAGGTCAAATGGTAACGTATGTATCCTACAAGTCACAAATTAAACCAATATAAGCATCAAATCATTTGTGCATAAGTAAACCAAGTATTTACCACTACTAGTACAAAAGGTACTGCTGCTAGTGAAATTTAGTACGGCTAGTATAAATTTAGTACTGCTAGTACCCGTCACAAATTAAACCAATATAAAATTGTAAATGTTTGATACGTTTGGGCCTAAGTCTAATGTGGGATAAAATGTTTATTTTGAAAATATTACAACCATACATTAGTAAAATCTAGTATTAATGGTTTTTGTTGCAAAGTGAAAATTAAAATAATACTACTCTGTTAGTATAGTATTAATGGTTTTTGTTGCAACTTGCAACTTGCAACTTGCAAGTAATTATGGGGAAGGCTATTTCATCATTACACACTATTCACATTGCTAGGCTCGATACATCTTCCTTCCTCTAGGTGTTTCTTGATTGTTGTTGTATATAAAGCAACATACCTCTCATAATTTTCATCTCTTCTTAACAAACCAAAATAAAATTTAAAAATTACAAAAAATCTCAAAATTTTTTGTTATCAAAATCATATATGGAAACTAAACTAGTGATTTGTTCTGAATTGGCAACAGTTGCAAACTCAAAGCTTGTGAAAGACATGATGCTAGTTTACTATGAGCGACAGGTTGAAGCTACTTCCAAGGAAGTTCATGATTTGAGGCACAAGGTTTCTGAGAAAAGAATGCTGATAAACAATAGGGATAAGATGATCAAGGAGTTAGAGCTTTTATATGGTTTTGATTCTGCTCTTGAAAGCATTGCTGATTTAAGGAGGATGCAAGAGGAGGACATGATGGCATCTGATAGGTTGCTTGTTGATATTGCCCAAAAGCATAAGCGTCTAGGTGATTTGGGCAACTTTATCACGAAGCTTGGATCAATGAACTACTGATGTGGTTGATATGTTAGTTGACTATGTTTATGTCTTTTGTGTTTTGTGGTGTCATGGTTGATGTTGTTGGTAGTCTTTCTGATGTTGTTGTGTTTTGTGCTGTCATCGAATGGTAACGATAGATGTATGGTATGATGTTAAATATTAATGCAGCTATGTTAATGTCAATATTATTTTCTAACAGCCTTTTGATTTGTAAAGTTACAATGTCAAGTGTTTAGCACTGCCTAGTTCCAAAAATGCATATACTTAAGAAAGTCAAACTTTGTTTATTACACCTAAATGCAGGAAGTTACCTACACATACCAACCAAGCCTTTAATGGCATTTACTTATACATTGAACTATGTGATCCTCTTTACTTTAAATGGCCATTACATAAACACAACATTACACACAACATTACACCATCAAAAACCTGTCAAACACTAAACCTCATCCACAATGACTTCCAAGCCAAATGTTATTGAAATATCCTCTGATTCATCAGGACTAATGTCTCCTAAACCTGATTGGAATTTCCCCTACCCTCCTACAGGTAGCTTTCATAAGAGAATACCACCTAAGGGAAAGGTTGTTGACTCGAGCTCTGACGATTTTAGCTCCTTTAACAGTAGCTTTTTTAATGATAGCTTGGTTTCTAGCTATCATTCAACATCTGAAGATGAAGCTGTCTCAAAAAAAGCCACAATGTCCAAAAACCCTCCAGTTCACACTCTGTCAATCCCAGGAAAAAGGGAACAAGTTCTATGCCTACCAAATCAGGCAACTAGGGAAGAAATCCAAGCAAAGAAGAGAAAGGGAAAAGGCCCAATTAAACTCACTAAGGGTAAAGGGAAAAGGACAATTAGCTGAGCTTTACTAGTCTTGATGTTATGATGCTACTGTAATAAGTACTATGTTTTCTCCTTGTATGTAATCAACTATGCAATCAACAATGCATCTATGTATGCAGAATTTTGTTATGTAATAACAGTTGGTTTTTCAAGTTGAAGATGCTATTTTTCATTCATGTTAAACCCAAAATACAACTTTAAAAAACTATATATCCTACAAGTCACAAATTAAACCAATATAAGCATCAAATCATTTGTGTATAATTACAATGGATAGTGGGCAGAATTTGCTATCTTTATAATTGTAAAAAACAATTTCGAGAATAATATAATTTCACCATTATTGCATAAAAAAAATGATTTCCTAATTAAAAAAATTACCTAATTTAGATCTAAATGAACCTCCCTCCGTTGTTGATGGCCGGACCGGTGAGTGGTGGCTGTGATTGGTTACTGGTGAATGGTGGATGGTGAGTGGTGGCTGTGATTGGTGAGAAATGTGCGAAATTTGAAATTTGCTGAAAAAAATATGGGGGTCTTTAATTTTGAAATTTGCTGAAAAAAATATATATGGGTGGGTTTTTAAAAAATATATATGGGTGGGTTTTTTAAAAAAATATGGGGGCTTTAATTTTGAAATTTGGTGAAAAAAAATGGGGGCTTTTTTAAATTTTTGGGGAGGGAAATACCAAAAAGGAAGCAACAGGTATCGAACCTGTGACCTCCCCTTCACAACACCAACAACTCAACCATCTCCGCCCTTGGGTCTTTTTCGATTATACCTTCTTTTGTATTCCTCTTATAGACTATCTACTTTATTAAAGAAAATTGTTACAAAATCCAAATATCTTCTATACAAAGTTAAACCTGTTAGTACAACGTTAAACCTAGCAACACTAATAGAGACACAAGCAGTAATAACATTATTTCCTTTTTGCTTGTCTGAAGATCTTTCTCAGTAACTCTCTTACCATTACTGAGTCTTCATCAGTAACTGTCAGCTTAGCATCTAACATAACAAATAAGCTAGCTGCCCTTAATGGATAATCTTTTTCTATCAGCATGTAGACATCCACTCCATTCTTTGTAGATACATGGTGAACACCACATGTATCATACAGTCTCCATTTTGTACTCAACTCATGAGCTCGAAAATTCCATAAGTTATCTTTTGGATCAGGTTCATACAACCTCTTCAATTCCACCCATAGCTCCTTCTCTTTGTCTTGTATACGATATGTAGATCTGAACATTTCTTTAACAAGACTCCATAGATTGTCCAAGTCTTCTCTATAAAAAATCTTCAGCATATCTTCAAAATACTTATAAATTTCTGAGTGTCCTCCTAGCCTGATTATCTTCCAAGCTTTCCCAAATGTATCTTTGTGTATCTCCAAATCAATAATTGGACGTTTAGCTTGAATAGGATGATGAACATCCAATGCTTCTGGGATTATAACAATCATATGCTGCTTGAGTCTTTCGTCAGTTAATTCCTCTGCTGTTTCTTCTTCATCTGCTGTAGGTACTTCTTCACCAATCTTCTGTTTCTTTGAAGATTCAGACTCCAATATTATACCATGTCTTCTTGTAGTTCTACATGGTTTTTCTGTTCCCATGGGAGTAAATGTGTTCACTCTTGTGTAAACCCTTTCAAACTCACTCTTGATCTCCTCAAAACTTCTACCTTGGAACTGCTTCCTTTTGTATCCAGCCATGTTCATCATGTAAACATACATGGTGTGTCTTTGCTGAGCTTTACTAGGTGGTTTACTCCTCTTTTCTTTGGCTTTTTGTTCTGCAGCAGACTTTCTTCTGGAATTTATTAGTTCAACAAGTTGTCTTGACTTCTCATCAATGGACAACACTTCATCTCCTCTGAGTTTACCTAACTTTTCCTTTAAAACTTCATCAGCATCAATCATATACTGAACTTCTTGAGCGTGATCAAACATTGCTTCAGTTGCTTGATTTGCAAGTCTTGTTTGATCAAGGAAATATGCAATATCAACAATTTCTGATGTTTCATCTTCCTGTGCTTTATTAGGTACCTCTGCATCAAAAATAATCTGAGCAAGAACACTCTTCTTGTCCTTCTTTGGTGGCTCTTCTTCAATCATAATGCCCTTTGCTTTATCTGCCCTTTGCCTTCTATCATACACATCCATATCTTGTTGATGAGAAGTACCAATATTTTCAGCATCCAAATCTTCTTCACCCATATCTTGCCTCCCCTGAAACTCAACATTCTGTTCAACCAAAGAAATATTGGGGTCTTGATCAATATCAGCTGTCTTCCTCCCCCGTTTGGAAGAAACATCCATGTCATCATCATCTGAGCTTGTAGACTCCACAATATTTGCCTTTCTCTTTGCTTCAAGTGACTTGACTTTAGACTGCAATTTCTTCACTTTTTCAATGACCTTCTTGTAAGCAGTACTATACAACTGCTTTGTCTCCTTGAGTGCTTGCTTTGTCTCCTTGAGTTCTTGCTCTGTCTCCTTGAATTCTTGCTTTGTCTCCTTGAGTTCTTTCTCCAACCCAGTCACCCTTTGAGTCAATTTGGTACAAATATCCATCAATTCCATTAGTGACACTCTGCCCTCATCACTTCCAGGTGTTGTTACCTCCCGATCGAGGTGAATCGTGGGGCATTTCCCCCATATTTGGTTGTGAGGCTGATTGAGAACCAGATGAACCTGTGGGTGTGTGATTGGACTCAACTGGGCTTGTTGATCCTTCACCCTGAATGTTTTGATTTTGAACCAACATTGTTTCAAAAAGTGGAACTATGATGCGCGTGATGTGTCGTTGCGGTTTAGCAGTTTTAATGCCTACTCAAGTTTTAAATTTATATTTAGCCGACTTATCAATAACACACACACTTAACGAGCAGTGTACCCGGTCAGTATGAAGATAATGGTAAGTAGAGTGTCGATCACTAAGAGTGGAACGTATAATCTCGTTAATCTAATCAGTATTTTAATATCCTAACGCAAGGGGGTTTCAGCCTGAGAGACTGGCACAGTTTTGTTTGCAATTAAATAATAAAATAAACAAATAGGCACGAATCAGCAAGTAGCACACACGTACACAGATAGATACTTGAGACAATAAGAGGGCTGTCCTTATGATTAAGTAGATTGTCACTTGTTTTATTGATAGCTTTATATGAAGTGTATGTAATTAACCCTTTCTCTGTTGGTCCTATTCTCATCGGCGAGTAAACCCTTAATGACGACTTATGTCTAAAAGTTATTCCTAAGTGATCAATTTAGAAACAACCGTGGGAGCCACACCTTGTCCCGCAGTCGGGTGCCCGCAAGCCACTAATAAACACAGAGGTGGTCAATGCACTAATAAGTAGTAACCAAAGACATCAACATATAAACTTTAATTGATGGGAAAGCAAGTATTAAAGGGAGTGCAATCTTTCCGTTGTCACATTACACAAGCCACCAATCCTGATGAATTAAAGTTTGCTAAAACAATAAAACAAAACTACTTAATGAATTAAATACATGCAGCACCTTCTTACAGCTCTTGTATCTTCGATTTGGGTGTGTCTTGTGCTGCCTTCTTGACTGAATTCGTCCTTCTCTTCTGTTCGGTCTTTAGGTTTTCGAACTTCCGAATCTGTGGAACTCCTATGTGCCTGGTCTACGGGGTATTTATAGTTTGTGTCTGAGGGAAGATGCGGCGCATCTACTTAAGTAGATGCGGCGCATGTACGTAACTTCGCGTGGGGTCCAAGATTATAATATTCAGGAATATTCGTACACCGCCAGAAGATGCGGCGTAACTCTTTATTAGATGCGGCGCATGTCCTCTTGTATCTTGGATCGTATCTGGTGATATCTTGATAGAGATGCGGCGCATGTTGATAGTGAGATGCGGCGCATCTGGAGCAGAATTGACTTGATCTTGTCCATGTCAGTAGACTTCCACTTTATGTACGTTTTGCTCCATTATTAGTCCAAAATCGCCAAGTTTCACCAAATGCTTGTTTTTACCTGAGAATTACAAAAGTAAACGATTAAGTATCAATCCTCATACAAAATATAGTAAAACAAGTCAAATTAATAGGATAAATGATAGTAATAAAATGTACTTATTTGAGTTCATCAAATATCCCCCACTTGAACTTTACTTGTCCCCAAGTAAACCTTAGATTAAATCTCATGAAAATGTATCCTAAAAGAAGTTAGGATTTATTTTTATATTTAAGCATGTATTCGTTTATTTCGTAATCACACAACTAAACACTTAACGAATTAGAAGTAAAATAAAATAAGTCGATAAAAGCAAATCTAATCGTTTAACTGTCCAGTCGCGACGAATATTCTATCATAGGCTTGGCAAGTATACACATCTCCACCACTAAAGCTAAGGAATAACAAGTCTAAAGCGGTAAAAAGGGTTTTTAGGCTTAAGGGTTAATTATTCTTATTTACACTATCGATCTCAAATTCCAGAAAAGGCGACAAAATCACAAATACATGATCGAATCCACGAACACGATACTTGCAATTGCTCAAATCCTTAACTCGAATAGGCTAAAGATAGGTCCAAACTTCACCAATAATAATATATCAAAAAGGGCGACAAAATCATAAATACATAGCCGAATCCACGACTACGATACTTAAGATTGCTCAAATCCCTAATCTCAATAAATCAAAGGTTCGGTTGGATAAAGAATAATATAGGGTATGGATAACATTTGGGATATAAATTGGTGTAAAAATAAAAATAAACAAAACAAATAAATTAAAATCCTAAGTGTGGTTAATCACTATCCCAACCATCCCATGAATAAGACTCATATCATTGAATAACTCACGCTTTAACACTTGAAACACACGCTTTAGGTAGACACGAATTATACTCAACAAAACCTTAATCAAAGAATAATCCTTAATTGGCATTCCCATAACTGCCAATTCCCATTCAATCCATAGATATAATACAACAAATAGTGGCCATATGAACCACTTACATAACTTTACATCGTTGGCTTAAAATAAACATCCAACTTTTTTTTTTTTCTTTCTTTTTCTTTTCTCATTTTTTCGATTTTTTTTTTTTTTTTTTTTTTTTTTTTTTTTTTTTTTTTTTTTTTTTTTTTTTTTTTTTATTGAAACATAAACATAGATGTGTAAAATTTCACCACATCACTATAACTTTCTTTCCGGATAATTTTTTTCATACTTTTCATAACTTCAGAAATAATGGTAAATAGTGAAAGTAGTAAACACACGAAAAATAAACTCCAAAATATACAATATTTACTTTCACTCCAATTGCATTGTGCAATTTCCCGACCTAACCATATATAATGAATTACGCACGCGAACACAGGTAATGTAAGGAAACACACTCTGCCTATAGCAATTAACCAACCACGGATTCTAATCTACAGGGTAGGCTAAGGTTTAAGGTGTAACGAAACATTTTAAACATAGGTGTAAGAAACGAAAGGAATGGCTCTGAGTGTTTTTCTAGGGGTATCTTACTCTAAAAGTGAGAGTAACAAAAGGTTTTATACGGGGGTTAACTAACCAGTGTAGTTAGCTAATAACACATAACATATAATAGGCTATTTGGTGTAATCCTAGAATTTTACCAAGTTAGACAAGTCATTCCAATTAAATAAATAATACTCATTATGGTGGTCTCGAATAGTATACAAGCCAAGTTCTAAAGTTTACAAGTCACCGGCACACTCATAGATTTGTGAATTTTGGAAAATCACAATTTTTGAAAATAATGTCATGTGTGCAGTTATGCAACTTAGATCTTAAACAAAAACATGCTAAAAATTTTTAAGTTTGATATATTAAGCACATTTTAAGCATAATTTTTGAAAAAGTTTAGGACAAGTAAGTGTTAAGTGTTCTAATTCTCCTATCCCCCCACTTAAGTTAAACAACGTCCTCGTTGTTTGTATAAAAGGTTAAAAACTGGAAATAAAAGAATTAGAACGGAAAAACTCCCCTGAGATTTGCTCGGTATGATCCTCCATTTGTATATGAGCAAAAATCATCTTTCTTGTGGATTAGAACGTTAAAGCTTCATGCTTGATGTATCCACAGGAAATTCAGAAAACTATAATACCACCAACACTTTAAAACACACCTAAGATAAGAAAGGTTCAACTTGCATAATACATTAGTAGTTAGGTAAAAATAAAACTTAAAAATTAAAACTGAAAATCATCAGGTCAGTCGATGCGCCGTATCCTATTGAAGAAGATACGCCGTATCGAGCCTGGAATAAATACGGATCAGAATAAAGATGCGCCGCATCCTTAACCAGGGATGCGCCGCATTAAAATAACTGATAAAAAGTTTTAAAGTCGAAAATAAAAATGCAGAAAAATAAAATAAGATATGACCATTGCAGAGGATGCGTCGCATCTCAGGACTGAGATGCGCCGTATCTTCGTGCGGCCTGGACTGACTCGACACAGAAAACAGAATAATAAAAGATAAATCCGGGTTGTCTCCCGGTCAGCACTTGTCTTTATTCCAGAGTCTTCAAGTTAGACTCACGTTCAGCTCCTTAGTATCGATCATTGAAGGAGTCGGAAACATCACGCTCCTTCATCCCCAATTTAGTAATATTGAACACTCCTTGCTCGTCCTTAATTTCCACGCCGTTTTTTCTTTAATATCTGTATAAACAATGTCCTGTCCCTTTCGGGCAGAGATGACAAAATGATAAACGGGAAATTCTTATTATCATACAGGCACAAATAAGCAAGGTGGGGTGGTAGTTCAATAAACATATCATTATTCAAATTCGTTTTCTCAACTATTCTCCTACGTTTATTAATTACTACACAATCATACCACTCATCATCAGAATCACTAACAATATCGCGTCTAAGTTCGGTAGGTACATTAAGGTCAATGAATTCCTCAAAGTCTTCATGATTAGGATTAGTTGAGTTGTTTTGAATCAATGTTTCTCCCATAAGTCTAGCTTCAAGATCGAGGTCCATACGCTCTCTTAATCCTAGCATATAAACACTTCTAATAATGCTTTTAACCGGATCTTGGCACTTGTAGACTAGTTTATTATTCCCTACCCTTAATGAAATTTTTCTCTTAAACACATCAATCTTAGCATGGGCAGTAGACAAGAAAGGTCTTCCGAGGATTAAAGGAATCTTAACATCCTCGGGCATGTCTAGTATAATAAAGTCTACGGGAAAAATAAACTGCTCAATTTTAACTAGCACATTATTAGCAATCCCTTCAGGTCGTTTTACTGTTTTATCAGCCAATTCAATAAGTAATTTAGTTGGTGCTAATTTTCCTAGTCCTAGGGTAGCGAATGTCTTAAGAGGCATAACACTAACACTAGCTCCTAAGTCAGCCAACACATTATTGAAAGATATATTATTAATAGAACAAGGTAGAGTAAAACTTCCTGGGTCTCTTTCTTTATGAGGCAAGGCATTTGAATCGGTTGCAGGGCTCTCTTCTTTCATTGTTGCCTTGATTTCCTCTTCAATCTTTGTCTTTTCTTTTAGTAGTCTCCTTAAGCTGATCGAAGAATTAAAGAAAAATTTGGGTCTTGCACCATCATCACCATTCATCGATCTTCTAGGTATATTAGGAGTGACTTCTTCAGTAGTGCTTATGGCCTTGACATGATCCCTTGGGTTGGTTTCAGTTGAGCTTGGTAAACTTCCATATCCCCTTTCTTGAAGAACTTTGCTCATTTGACCAATTTGTTGTTCCAATGCTTTGATCGAAGCTCCTTGATTTCTTGTAGTAGTGTCCGTTGAAGCTCGAATTTCCTTGATCATAGCAGTATTCTCTTCATGTCTTTTAGCAGCATCGGCCATAATTTGCTTTAAAGTATCATCTAAAGTCTGCCTCCTCTCTTGATAAGCGGGATTGAAGTTGTTCTTTTGATAGAATCCCGGACTAGCTTCCCTAAATCTTGCTGAAGGTCGGAATGGTTGTCCAAATTGGGTGTAATAAGCTTCTTCAAACGTCTCACTTTCATTCTTGCTCGGGCAATCCTTAGTGTAGTGAGGTCCTTCACACTTTTCACATCCAACTTGGGCAGCATATGCTCTTTCATCGCGCTTCTTCATTTCTCTACTGATTTTATCCAATTGAGCTTGAATAGCAGCAATTCCGTCAAAATTAGTGCTGCTCTTAGATCTAGTAGAGGTCCCATCGTGCCATTTCTGAGAATGATCAGCAGCATCTTGGATCGCTTTCCTAGCATTAGTTGCACTCATCTGAGGTACAGCTCCCTTAGCATCCAAAATCTGTCTTGTAGGCACGTCCAATCCCTGATAAAACAATATTATTTCCTGCATAGGGGTTAGATAGTGTTGAGGACATTTTATCAATAAATCTTTAAATCGTTCCCAAGCTTGATAAAGGGTTTCATCAGGCTCTTGCTTGAAACTATTGATAGCCTCCATCTTCTTAGCAGTCTTAGCAGGTGGACAATATCTCTTCAGGAATTTGCTTTTCAAGCCTTCCCACGTAGTGATTGAACTAGCAGGTTCATTCCTTAGCCACTTGTTAGCAGCTCCTTTTAGTGAGATTGGGAAGATTCTTAGCATGAGTTGATCGGTATTGACACTTTCTGTAGTAAACAAATCTGCAATCTCCAGGACCTTTTCAACATGCTCATTAGCATCCTCTTGTTCCGTCCCACTGAAAGCATTCTCTCTTAGTTCTTTGAGAAATTGTCCCTTCAACTCAAATTTTGACTTGTCATCAAACTTAGGTCTAGCAACTCCTGAAGTGTAATCAGCACGGGTATTGTTCATGTATTCCTCCATAGTAGTGTTTTCGCCCATTGTTTCTGTTTCAACTTCCTCTTTCTCTTCAGAAAAATAATCAAGCTCGAGTGAACTTGAAAGATCAAAGCTTCTTGTGTTGAAAAGCCTTTTAAGCGAATGTAGGGCTCGTTCGGGATCTTCGAAAGGTTGAATCAAGTTCTTCGTAGAACTCCTGGTCATGCACTTCCTGAAATCAACACAAAAATATCAGTAGGGTATGCTCGAGAAAGTAGTATATCAGATAATTAATAACGAAAACGGAATACGAAAAATTAAAGTTACTGATATCTGCAGACGATGCGCCGTATCCAAAGAGTTGGATACGCCGTATCTTATGATCGTTAAAATTAAATCAGACTTTATCCAGAAAATAGATACGCCGCTTAGAATTTATGAATGCGCCGTATCGAATTAGTTAATCAAAAATCAGTTTATCTAATTAAAATTAAATGCGTCGTATTAACGAAAGTTAATGCGCCGTATTTTCGTTACGTTTAGAAATAAAAGATTTTTGATTCAGTAAGATGCGCCGTATCGACGGAAATCGATACGCCGTATTTATTTAATAATTCGCAAACTGTTTTTAATTAAAATAATAGATACGCCGTATCTTCAAAAGAAGATGCGTCGTATGGCGTTAACGTTTTAGAAAAGTTTTTATCAAAAACAGATACGCCGTATCTACAAAAGCAGATGCGTCGTATTACTTTATCGCTTAGAAAAATTTTCTTATTAAAAACAGATACGCCGTATCTTGGGGAAAAGATGCGTCGTATCGAATTAATTAAACGCGTTGTATTAAAAAAATTAAACGCAATACGCCGTATCTGAGAGATCAGATGCGCCGTATCGTTTGATTTAGCACA